>NC_033673.1:26931530-26944627 GCF_000165445.2 Microcebus murinus
ACACCCTTGCCCGGGACGCAGTGCGGACCAGGCTGCCGGGGACCAAAGGGGTCGGAAGGAAAGATCTGTTGAGCGAGCCTTACGCGGCAGACAGATGTCACGGTCCTGCGTCCTGGGCCCCGGGCGTCTGCGCAGGCCAGGAATCTAGCTCATCAGGGTGACGGGCAGGGGCCCCCAGTTGGGGACTGCTCGTTGTCAGGTCCTCGCGTGGGCCGGGCTACAGGGTTGGCCCCGGGTGCCCCACAAGGACGCCAGGCAAATTCACCCCAGGGCCCGGGATACGCCAGGTTCTGTCACTGGGGACCCTGGTGCTCCTCGGAAGCTGACACTGTGGCCGGGAAAGGTGACGCCAGTGTCGCCGAGCACCCGTGAGAGCTGCCGGCGCCGGCCCGGCCACAGCAGGTCTCGAGCTCGGCGTGCCCAGTGCGCGCGGCGCAGGAAGCGCAGGCGCACGGAGGGCGCGGAGGCGGAGGAGGTCGTGTTCGTTTTTGACACAAGATGGTCGCCAGGGACACAGGAGAGGCGTGGAAGACAGCATGGTGGGATCCGCAGGCCCAGAGACAGGCGGCCCAGCTGGGACCGGGCTCGTGGGGAGCCGCCGCGTGGCAGGCAGGAGCGAGCCGAGGCCACGGGCTCGCAGGGGTCCAGGAAAGCGAGGCAGGCGGGAGTGGTGTTGGAACGCATGTGGGGGTGGGACGGGCTACAGGGGTGGTCTCTGGGTCGCCTGGCACCTGGTCTGACATGATGCAGGGCAGAGAACCGCGGTCTCAGAGCGCAGGGCAGGGAGCGGGTGGCTCGCGGCGGTGGCGGTTTGCGCGCAGGTGCTCCTGCGGGCCTTCGCTGTCTGCAGAATTGGCCAGAGCCGCAGGGGCAGTCTCTCCAGCCAGAGAGGTTCTTTAAAGATGTCCAAACATCATGATGTGCAGAACATTTAGAAATCTTTACAATCCAGAACGAGGAGAGAGATTTATGTAAGAAATTGGGCCCCAAGTTACGCAGGCTGGGAAGTTCCTGTGCCGGCAGCAGGGGAGCTGGTTGCTGCACTCCAGGCTGCGACTGAAGGCGGCACCAGGAGAGATGACAGCGAGGTCTCAGTAGGGGCAGGACATCCAGTCCCGGTCCTCGGGCGGTCAGGCAGAGAGAATGAATGAATAATGAATGAATGAATGGAATGAATGAATGAATGAATGAAGACATGAATGAATTCTCCTTCTCTGCCTTTTCGTTCTGTTCAGTCCCACCTACGGATCGCAGGAGGCCACGCACACTGGGGCGCACAATCTGCTGACTCAAGTCTACAGATTAAACGCTAATGTTTCCGAAAAACACCTCAAGAAGCACACCCGGAAATAAGGTTTAATCAGATATCGGGCCCCCAGGCTGTAGTCAAGTTGACACATAAAAGTAACCATCACAGCTGATATCTATGCATCTATATCTATGTATCCAGTTTGCCGATGGGGACCACGGTTCAGAACAATTTGTAACAGGATGTTACAATGCAAGTTTGACCTGAAGCCTGGAGACCACACATACCCTACTCCAGAGAGGGGTGAGAGCCGCCTGCTGTTATTCAGGCTGCTGTAACAAGCACCGGAGCACTGACTGTTTCAGACAACAGAAGTTTGAGATCAAGGTGCCAGCGTGGAGTGGGTTCTATTGAGGGCCCTTCTGGGTTACAGAGGCCTACCTTCTCCTTTATGTCATCACAATAGCAGAAAGAGAGCAAGAGAGCTCTTCAGGGTTCCTTTATAAGGGCACCAATGCCATTCATGAGGGCTCCACTTCCGTGACTTACTCAAAGTCCCTACTCCTAGTGCCATCACCATGGGATTAGGATTTCCCATACGGAATTCTGGGAAGATGACGTTTAGTCCATAACAGTGCCAAACACATTTTCAAAATTGGTTCATGAACTCTTGGGTCCTTCAAGCCACGGGGAGGTAGAAGGGCAGGAGGGGGTGTTGACAAAGTCGGGTGTAAGGGGACAGTTCTTGCTGGTGCTGTCTGTCTCACCCTCCCTCACTGGGCGGGGGGGGTGCTTTCTCCCACCTCAAGCCTAGGGAGAAGGCAGTTGGTGGGACCACAAAAGAAAGCATTTCATGTGTCCCTTGTGGGTTTGGGGGGACCCCGAGGACAGGTTCTGGCTCAGACCCTTGAAGCGCGTGGAATGGTTGGGTCCCAAGCTGGGACAGAGGCGAGGAGAGCTTGCTGCCACAATGCCTTTGCCTGAGTGCCCTGAACGATGTCATGGTCAAGACAACATGGCTGGCAAAGGTTTGGCCCCAAGAGACATAAAGCTGGAGAGGTGTGGGTCTTCGATGCTGCCCTAAAGGGCTGCCCCAGCTGGGCAGGGACCCCAACAGAGAGAGGCCAAGGGGTACAGCCAGATGCCCAGGGCTGTGAAGGGCTCCAAGGGCCCAGCCATACAGAGCATCTTCACCTTTTCAGAGAATGAAGGTTGAAGATCCCAATGCATGGGGCTCCCAAGAACCACAAAAGAACCCTCAAGAATACTAGCTTTAACTGCCAAGTGTGGAGCACCCCAGTGCTGTGGTGCCTGTGCCAGCCCAGTCAAGGTGACCAGAAAAGCACGATTCCTGCACGAGTGTCCATCCAAGGGCAGGGCCGGAACCACTCACCACTAGGAGCCACGGGACTAAAAAAATCTACCTGTTTCCGATTACCCCCTCGAAATGATCAGGGATTCTATGCGACGAATAATGATTGCAAATTAATTTACATACTTTTATTCAATGATGTCTAGCACTTACTGTGTGCAAGGCACGTTTATTTTATATTATGTCTTTTTCTGAAATTTTAGGTTAATTTTTTAGAGTGCAGGAAAAGAAGCCTGTGGACAGTGGAGCTGCCATGCCTGCTCCCTTGGCAAGGAAGACACAGAGGGCGAAACCGAGTGTCAGGAGTGAGCATCTGGCATAAACCGGTCCCCACGGGCCTCATCCAAAAACACAGCTGCATAGGGTGATGCGTGAAGCAAGACTGACTGGAAACATCCCTGAAGTGTGAACTTCAGTAAACGAGCTACGTGTGAACTTAAAACTTGAGCTTTGTGCACTCTCCTGACCCAAGAGTCAAGTGTTTGACGGAGGCCGATCTGACAGTATGAAAGAGGCATGTTTGCACTTTAAGGTTCTTTTTCCACGGCTTGCATGAGCTATACATTGTTGTATCAGGCCAGATAAACCTCCAATAAGGTCCCACTGGAGGGACCCCTGTCCTCAAAATGTGGAAAGTGACAACGTGTCCTTCTACTGTGCAATTATTTTAGGCATCCAGAGTCAGATACTAAAGAGGTGACCCTGAGTGTCCTTTGTGTCTCTAGCCTCATCTCTGAAGACACCTTGATATTTCCACACACACACACACCACACACGACATGCACCACACACATGCACTACCACGCGCTGCAAACACGACATAACACAACTCTCTCTCTCTCACTGGTCCCTGTCTACCTTGTCATAGGTCAGTCATAGTTACATTTTTCTGTTTCTCAATCTCCTCTTTGGCTCTATTCAATTCTGCCCACCACCTTCTTAGTCATCAGGCAAATCTTCCCTTAAACCCCAAGTTAGAGTAGGCTACAAAGGCCCATCAAACAATAAATTGTCTACATTGGTTGTGTATGCTCTAACTCTAAGTTCCATGAGGAAATCTGTCTTCCACTCATGCACTTAACTAAATAAACAGTGAGCATTTCCGTGTTCAAGCCCCAACTCTAAGAAGACGCAGCCAGCCCCTGGTCTGGAGCACGATGCACCTTCTGAAAATTTGGTTGATGTGTCTAGCCACTTCTGGAGAGCCGATGGGTCGGCGACTTTGCTCAAGTCTGTTGAGTTCGAAACCAGCCTGAGCAAGGAGCGAGACCCTGTCTCTACTATAAATAGAAGAAAATTAATTGGCAACTAATTATTATTAGAAAAAAAATAGCGGCATGGGGCGCATGCCTGTAGTCCCAGCTACTCGTTGGGCTGAGCAGCAGGATGCTGAGGGCCCAGGAGTATTGAGGTTGGCTGTGAGCGTAGGATGACGCCATGGCGACTCCTCTAGGGCCTGGGCAACAAAGCGGAACTCGGTCTCAAAAAAAAAAATTGGTTGACTTGAATGAGTGGACGAGTGAATGGATAGAGGCTGGACTGGATGGATAAGTATGGCGTTAGGGACTAGATCTAGCTGGCAAGAAAGAAAACAAAACTTGGTGCTTCAATAAGTAAGAAAATTTATTTGAGTCACATTAAGAAGTCTAAAGTAGGCTGGTCCAAGGTTAGGTAGTGTCGTCACAACAAGTTTTCAGGGCTCAATGTCTTCCCACTTTCCAATTCTCAGTGTTGTTTTTTGAGTTGAATTATGCCCCCAAAAAGATATTGTCAAGTCTAACCCGGTGGTTCCTGTAAATGTGATCTTATTTAGAAATAGGGTCTTCCAGATATAATCAGTTAAGATCAAGTCATCCTGGAGTAGCATTAAACCTTAAACCCAATAGCACTGGTGTCTTATTAAGAAGAGGAGACACATAGACACAAGGAAAGCCATGTACAAGGAGGCAGAGATTGGATGCACCTAAAAGGCAAAGGAACAGCCGAGGATTGCCCGCATCGCCAGGAGCTGGGGAGAAGCAAGGAAGCTGCCTCCCCTAGATCCTCCGAGGAAGTGTGGCCCTGCCGACACCTGATTGCAGACTTAGCATCCAAGACTGAAGAGAATAAATTTCTGTTGTTTTAGGTCACTAATTGTATGGACAAGTGTGTCGCAGCAGCTCTAGGACACTTGAAATGGTGTTGACTTTCCATCCTCATAGCTACAGGGATGGCGAGAGTATTTCTGGCATCACATCTGTGTCTGGTCCGAAGAAGAAAGGCAAGGGAGAAAAAAAAAAAAAAAAAATAAAGAAAAATAAAAAAAAAAAAAAAAAAAAAAAAAAAAAAAAAAAAAAAAAAAAAAAAAAAAAAAAAAAAAAAAAAAAAACAAGTAACGGGCTTTTCCACGCTAGTCGTGCACCTTTCAGAACTTTCTTGGAAGCCCAAGCAGGTGAAGTCAACATGCATCTCCACAGACCAGGAGTGGTCAACACAGTCACCCTTTAACTGCAAGGGAGTGCTTGGGAAAGTGAATATTTTAGATTCAAATGTCTACAGTTGAGGAAGGGGTTAAGGGGGATTGAGAATGACCTTGGATTTGCCAACCCATCATGATGTGGCTGAATTAAGCATTGTCGTTTTCCTATTGGGCAACTAGCATTGCTACACCTCCCGATGAGAAATACTCCCGTATTTTCCTCGTTCTTCATTCCCGTGGAACCCGGCTGAATGCAGTTTTGGGGAGGCAGGCCCACTTGCTGTGGGGGAGGATGTTGCTGGGCCACCGCTCGCCTGGCTGCCCCCTTCCCCAAACACTGGGGGTTTGTTCCGCCACCAGTAATGTGCCTATTCCATCGGGTAGAATCTGTAAAATATCATCAAGCGCTCAAGAGTAAAGCCATGTCATAGAGCAGGTCAGATTGTGCTGCAACCCCTTGGTGTTTCAGTTTTAACATTAAAAAATGTACGAAATCACAGTAGTCTCCAAAAAATTACAAGAATCCAAATTTTTACTACACAGAAATGAGCGAGCTCTCCTGTCCAGACGCGCCCCCATTCATCCAGCCCATTCCATTCGCACGCTCCTCAGGCAGAGGTAGCTGCTCTGAAGGAGTTGTGTGTTTTCCCATTGCTCGTCTGCATGCATCTCACACACACACACACACACACCACACATGAAACACACACACACACACACCATTAAACCACACACCACACACAATTGCATTATTTTGAAAATAGGGATTGACACTGCCACTCATTTGTTTTGTTTTACAAACTTCTTGTCATCCCTTGGAGGATCTTTCTATGGGGTTTTGAAGCAACGCTGTACGGATGCAGGTTGTGATGTGTGAGGTGGTGAGAGCACAGACTCATGCCGCCCTCAGGTCACATCGCAGCTCTGCCTCCTGCTGCTCAGCGACTAAACACGCTGCTCCACGCTGCGGCTTCGGCGTCCTTTTACCCTGGGATGAACAAGTGCGCACTTTCGGGCTTCACGAGGAGTAGGTGAGTGGCACGTTTACATAAAATTCCTGAAAAGTGCTGACCCAAAGGAGAGGCTCATGTAAGTGTCAGCGATTATTAACAGTGTCAACCTAAATAACAAGAGAGCTCCTCTAGAAAAAAAAAAAAGTAAAAAAAAGCCCATTTGGGAATTAGGCATTGCAAATGGTAATTACGGCCATGTCCCACAAGTAAACTACGTGCGTTATTCAGGGAGTTAAAGGAGAGGCCAAAGGTTTTTAAAGAAAACATGAGGAGATTACATTATTTTTGAAATAATCATCTTCGGCTACAAAGATCAGTAACAGGATGATGGCCAGTCTGAGGCTGACAGGCAGCTGGCTTGGGCAGACGCCTTTACAGAAGTATTTTGTGTGAGGTTGCCATGCCTTTGCTCAAGAAAACTTAGTGCAGAAATCATGGTTTGTAGAGTCTTTACCTGTTATCAGCGTATAAGCACAGAACCCTCTCTTCATGGCCTCCCTCAGCTCCATTTGCCAGTTTTTCTTAACAGTAGTGGACTCCATTTTGCGTTCTGACTACTTTCACGATAGTAGTCAGTCATATTTCCAGTTCTTGCATTCATAATACTTAATGCACTTTGGGGATAACTCCGGTGTGAGCATTGGTGCTTTCTAAGGGCATAGACCTCAACTCTAACAGTTGAAATTGTGATATAAAGGAACACCTTTTATTTTCCTTAGACCACTGCTAAATTGCTGTCTCCAAAAGGGCAAAATACTGAGTGGCTGTTATGTATTTGCACCTGTGCAATACTGAAAGTTACCGGTGAGTCTTTGTCCAATCTATGGATGGAAGTGGTGTTTTGATACTTTGTGCTCCCGATTGCCATGATCTAGGGTGGTCATCTTGCACATTTGTTAGCCACTTGTTCATCCTCCTCCTTTTCCCTTCTCTGAACCTACCAACCATGGTTTCTGTCCATTGCCCTGGTTAGTTTCTTAGTGATTTTTTTTTTTTCTCTATATCGTTGGCTTTAACCTTTGTGATTATATCTGTTATACATGATTTTCACCCAGGAGGTTGTTTCTATAATTAGTTTGCATGCAAATATCAGAGTTTTAGGGCGTCATTCTGACAGTCTTTTGCTTTGTAATTTCTGTATCTTGTTTTTAGGAAGGTTTTTTTCCCCACCCCACGATTATGGAAGCAGTGCTTGTTATCAAGAGTAATTGGTTACAAGGAAAGATAGCTCAAGTGACCACTAAAAGAGGGAAAACATTTATAACAAATAATGAAAAAAGTGTTGTTGAAATTTTATCTGGAGATAAGAAAATAAATGGTTTTATATATCTAAACAAAAATATTTATTATAATGTTAAGCCATTAAGCTATTTTTTCAAAATGAACACAAAGAAATCAGACTTTTCAGAGGAAGATAGTATTCTGATAAAATTCTGATGATTGGTGTAAGTTGCTTCCTAAATTTCTACAAAAAAATATTTCTTCAACAATTCTCCCAAGAGTCTCTCTTAATCTCTTGTATTTAGAATAATCTCCTTCTGAAGACTCTATTCGGATTTTTTTTTTTGGTCAACTTTTCTTTCTTATTCTTTACTGGTCTTGCCTCCAAGGCTCATTTGCTGACGGCTTTCCATGGAGAGTGAACAGTGAATCCACCGTCATTTTCATCAAACTTCATGAAGAATCCTACCTCTTCGCCAGAATTGCCAGCTGTCGTTGAGTCTGTTTGTTCTGGCATGTTGTCACTGGAGTGTTTGTTAACAACCAGGGACTGTCACTGGAGATTTTGGGTGCCTTGGGACCAGATGTTTGAGCAGAGGCAATGATTATTATTCATAGCCAGTCCACTAGGCAAATTTCATGACGTGTGATTTTGCCTTTTTTGGGTGCAACTAACTCTGTAACTTCAGAACCCAGATGATGAGACCAGACAATGAGGCTCCTTGAACTGCCACTCCATTAAATTCACCCAGTATCGAGGGGCATGCGCAACACCACTCTAGGCCATGAGTAGGGACTTTTGGACGTGCATTCCCTTCACCTGCAGGACACGCTTTCTCCTTTGGTGGAAGGAACTGTGCACCTGGACCCAAGCCCCGCCGCCACACCCCCTCACACTCACGGGCATGTATACCCCAACCCCTGCCTTCTCCTTCTGCATCCTTCCGTGGTCACCTTGAAAGTTCATTTCCAAAAACAGTGGGGACCAACTCGAAAACTCATCCAGTGAGAAAGTAGAATCTTGGTCAGGACACAAGTTCAGACGTGAATGACATCATGGCAACGAATGGGCCCGTCTTCACCCTGGCAAATCGGTGGATGGGGTCACATTTGGGAAGAAAAATGAACTCGGCACTTTCTTCCCAGTTCCTGCCTTTATACTTCAAGCTCTGGCCTGTCTTGAGTCAAAGACTGACTCGGGCTAGACCAAGTTCCAAGGTTAGTACCACGAAAATTAGCTGTTCCCGAGCCTCTTATCATTTTCCAGGCACTGTCAGTGAGGGAGGAAGTTGGGAAATGCCTGCCCAAGCGCTCAAGGATCTTCACAATCAGTCCAGGTTGGTGGGTGCGGCGTAAGTACATACATTAGGAAGTCGAGAATGCAGGAGGGATCTTTACAAGCATTGGGTGGACAGGCCACACGGGCGGGGCAGTGACCTCACGTGGTCCCCAGAACCGGAGGAGGCCTCCTTGTAGGACGGGCTCTGGGGCTGCTCCCATCCGACCAAAATTTCAACCCCAGCAAATGCTTGATCATGGTTTATGGTGTTAGGATGCTAGTTGAAGATGATTTGAAGGAAAAGACTTGTTTCAAAGATGAAAAACAGTGGACTTACAGCAGCGCGTCAGCAAACTGCAGCCTGGAGGCCAGATCTGGCCATCGCTTATTTTGGTAAATGAAGATGTCATTGGACCGCTTGCTACACTCCTTCATGTACCTTACGTGTCTCTGGCTGTTGCTACCATAGCAGGAGCTTGAGTTATTGAGACAGAAATTTATGGCCACAAAGGCTAAGGAGATTTTATTGTCTGACTGTGGTTGCCAACCTCTGATTTACAGGAAAGACTCTGAACTTGGAGCAAGCCCAAATATCTGTGCTTCCAAGAGCGTGGGCAAGTTACGGTTTTTAAGACAATTTAGCCCAATTGCCCAAACCCTCCAACCATCACCCAAGCTTTCAGCCTGTAAAATTGTCATTTGTTCAGTTTATCAATTAAAGGTGCAAATATTGACACCTGCTGTGTACTGCTCCTAGGAATGTTGGGGAAGTGCCCCCTCTCCTGCTGGCTCCACCTGTGCTCTTTCTCATAACGGTTTGGCTATGCGGTAATGAAGGTACCTTCAGGGCCCCTTCAAGGCCCTTGCTGTGCCTTAATTTTGTATTTTTAAAAAGCTCCCTCAAATGGATCTCTCTTCCCATTCGAATATTTCAGAGTACCCCCGCCTAGCGTTGGGCCCCTGCCGTTATGCTTCGTGTTATATTGGATTTATGTATATTCAGCTTCCACTGGTCCCCTCCCTTGGCAGGCCAGGGTGTTTCCATCTGACACTCTGGAAGCTAGCTGGTTGTGAGTGGTTTTATTTTTTGTGTATTGGCTGTGTCAGTGCCCGGATATTTAATCAAAAATTACTGACATTCAGAATTTCTGATGAGTGTGTTTTTGGATGAGAGTAGCATGGAAATCAGGGACTCTGATGTAAAGCAGATCCCCCTTCCTCGAGCTGGAAAAAGACTGATCTCCCTCGAGCAAAAGAAAGAATTCCTGTAGATGAACTTTCTCTGTATATTCGCGCCATAGGGGACTCTGTTTGTCTGGAGACCCTGATAATATGGTAGGTACGTCAGGCCAGCCCTCCTGTCCAGCCAGCACAGTCAAACTGGGGGGGAAAACATGAAGGTCCCGAGACCAGGTCTCCAGGCTGGCATTGGCAGGGCCCGGGCACCTTGAGCGAGTGAGCAGCTGCCTGGCTGCCGCTCATAAGGAATGCTTCGATCCCACCTGGGCCCTTGGTCCTGTCCCTCTACTGGTTAGAGAGAGGACAGGGAATGAGCAGTGGGTTCCCCCAAGCTTCGACCATAGTAACTTCAAGCAGGATGGTGAAATTCACTCAGACCAAAACCGTGAAGGACAGCGGCCGTTAGGGTATAGTATCCTGCCCATAGAATACTTGGATTTCAAAAGGGAACAAGGTGTACTGGGGCTTCCTTAGGGGGGTTGTTATTTGACTTGGACACTTTGTGAACGTTGGGGATGATATCCTTCACTTGGTAGATTATTTTTGTATTGGAAAAATAAATGCGTAAATATAATCTTACTGGTCTCACCACTTCCTCCCCACCTAAAACTCACCCCCCCCCCCCCCTCTGTCATTTCCCCTCGTGTTGGACGCTGAGTTGGCTGGCGATCCCACCCCGAGGCTGGAGGCTCACGCTCTCGGCTTCTGCAGATCCTCGATTCACACGAGGACCATTCACCCGCTTTCCTCGGCGTCCTCCCGGCCCAGTGCGCCAGCAGCCAGCCCAGCGCCCGTCCCTAGCCTGGTCCGTAGTAGTCGTGTGCACTCAGCCAAGTCACTTGATCTCTCTGTTGCCCTGCGCTTTGGTGGTTGGTTTTTGGTTTTTGTGGTTTTAAGTAAAACAGGACAAACCATAGATTAGGATTGAGCTAGTGCGTGAGCGTGGGAGGGCAGACCTGGCTCATTGGAGGCCCTCAGTGTGATCAGCTGAGTTTACGGAAACAGCTTGGGTGGCGGGGAAGGTGGAAGATACTTCTATTACAGGCCATGGACGGGTGAAAAAAAAAAAAAAAAGAAAAGTAAAAGTAAGTTCTGTCTGTGTTCTATTTCACAGTTGAAGGGGAAGTGGCCAGGCGTTCAGTTTTGGAGACAAAGAAAGGGGAGACATGAAGGAAAGAGAGGAGGGAAGAAGGAAGAAGGGAGTTTGGTCATACCTCCCCTAGTGCATCCAGCTGGGTCTGCTATGTTTCCCCAGAGCCACAGTAGTAGGAGGCAGAGAGGGAGACTGCGGTGAGGACTTCGGACTCGCGTTCCCCCAGCTGTGTGATGGGGAACCATCGGGAATGGCAGGGCCACAAGTGAACAGCAAAAAGCGGATGGCAGGAATGAAGGCACCGTGCTTGCTTCTGCAGGAGCCAACCAGATTGCTACCATGGCCAGGAACTGACCCGCCCACCAGCTTTAGGGTTACAAGGACGACAGCATCACTTCTAGTTTTCACATTGAAACTGTGCTCAGGCTGCGAATGCACCAGATTAGCAGGAAGTTCAAGCATCTCAGGCTTGTGGCCTTCCCACCAACCTCTTCACATTGTCCTAAAATACCCCATGTGCTTATTAGTGTCTCCAAAGGCTAGTTCCCAGCCGGTCACATGCAAGCAGAACTCAGACAAATGCGCTTGGGGGCGCACAAGGAAAACCACAGCTACCCCAGAAGACGAGGCTGCTCTGGAATAGCGGCCCGGGTGCGCAGGCAGTGGGTACATTCGCGAGGGCTGCGATCAATTACTGCTTCTGGTCTATTCAAAAGATCCCCACTGGCGGCCTAGTGTGGGCCTCAGAGACTCGTGATTTCTTCAAGGCTGCAAAATTGCCCGACTTTCCACACTCCGCCAGGGAAGCTCCCACACCCAAAACCAGCCCACACCGACCTAACGTTCCCAGCTCACATGAACGTGCTCCACCCAACGCTGCGTTCACAGCCATCTTCCCCCATCAAACCTGGGCCACCCCATGGAGCCACGGTCACCAGGCCAGACGCCCCTTTCCTGCGCGCTGCGCTGCCTGGAGGGAAGACCTCAGAGATTCCTCAAAGGAAGTGCCTGATCTCCCTACGACTTAGTGACCAGAGGGAGGGGCATTCTCACAATGGACCTAAAAAGACTTCTTCCTGCTGCCTCGGGCAAAGCTTAGCTGGCACATTACCATGAGCAAAGGGTTCGCAGATTCCGCCCTGGACAGAGAAAATCATAACTTGCTGTCTCGCATAGAGGCAGAGAAACAATCAGCAATGGCAGCTTCTCCATAAAAAATAACTAGCATTTAAAAATTCTGATTCAAGATATCGTTGCTGTTGCTTTAGCCCAAGCAGAAGCAGACAGGTTAGGAGAGATCTTTTTTCCGAAGGTTGTATGCACTTAGACACTGGCTCCATTCCTTCCAGTGTGACATATTTCTGGGGCGCCTACCATGTGCCAGCATGGGCTGCGGATGTGGAAGCAAGAAACCAAGCCCTGCTCTCGGTTTTTTTTTTATTTATTTTGAAACCTTGCAATCAGTAAAAAGCTTATTTATATACGGTTGCAAGTTGGTGCGTATATCACAAATTCTGTGTGTAAGGGGAGGTCGGGGGTATATATTAATCTACAATGGGTTCAGGGAAGCATTGGTAAGGGGAGGAGGGCTTAATTGGTAGGAGAGTGGCGATCTTTGAAATAGGACAGAAAAGGAGGAATCTGGAGGTAGAGGGCTGACCTTTGCAAGAACGGACTCTGGAGCGATTCAAGGCATCCATAGCACTAGGCACCGCTTGCAGGTAGACAGAAGAGCAGCCAGCGCAGGAACTGGAGCCAGGCGGAGGCTTGGAACGGTTGCAGACAATGCGGAGCCCCGGAGGGTCTTCCAGCAGAAGAACGTCAAGCATGCCACAATGGAATAAATGTAGAAATCGATCCTAACAGGAGTCCTCATTTCTACACAAAGTCATGGAAACTAAACAACCTTCTGCTGAATGATCACTGCATAAACGAGGAAATCAAGATGGAAATCAAAAGATTCTTTGAACTAAATGACAAAGGTGACACAAGTTACTAAAAACTGTGGGACACAACTAAAGTAGTCCTGAGAGGAAAGTTTATTTCCATAAATGCCTATATCCAAAAGTCAAAAAGATCACAAATAGACAACCTAATGAATCATTTCAAAGAGCTGGAAAAAGAAGAACAGACCAACCCCAAACCTAGCAGAAGAAGTGAAATCATTAAAATC